>CM055976.1:8752500-8760000 GCA_029531755.1 Holothuria leucospilota | reverse complement strand
TTTCTCTGGCTTTTTGCTTGGAGAATTTGATACAAGCTTGACGAATTTTAAACTTGATGAAGTCCCAGCGGATACAGGGATCAAAAACGACAACATTGGAATGTGACAATTCGTCCTCAATAAGGTCAGTAATGAGAACAATAAAATCAGGGTCATTCAACAGAGAGTTGTTTAATTTCCACAACCCTGGGCCTCTGCGAAAAGACTGATGACTAATAGTTAACTGAACGAAAGAATGGTCAGACTGAATACCAGGGGAGATACTTACATTACTTATAGCATGACACAAATGTTTTGCAACAAGGAAAAAATCCAATCGGCAATGGATGCCGGGTGTAATGTTAGAGCTCCAAGTAAAATGTTTTAAACAGGGATTTCTCTCCCTCCAAATATCAATAAGATGATGAGAATTCATAAGAGCTAAACATTCAGCCCGGGCTTTGAAATTCGTATTACTATTACCACCCTTTTTATCGAGCTCTAAATTAAAAACAAAATTGAAATCTCCTGCTAGGACGATATTGTCTCCTCTAAAAGACAAAAGTTTACTAGAAAAATTGGAGAAGAAGATTGGAGTATCATTATTTGGCCCATACAGACAAACTAAAGTATAAACCTGTTCATTAAGTAAAACATCGATAAATATGTATCTTCCAAACGGATGAGTATCCTGTTTAATGATTTCATAGTTGAGACTTGGCTTAAGCAGTATACACACGCCACGGCTATTAGTATCACCGTGACTAAAAAAGACCTTCCCGCCCCATTCATTTGACCAATACTTCTCGTCAGAGAAACTACTATGCGTTTCTTGAATGCAACAGATATCAAAATTACGACGATGTAAATAAGCAAACAGCTGTCTGCGTTTTTTTACCTGCCTTAGACCTCTGGCGTTAAAAGAAACAAAGGTCAGGTCTGCAGACATCTCAACAATGTGAATAACAAGGAATAGAGGTCGTAGGCACAACAGTTATAGTAAATACAGTGTGTTAAACATTGCCTTAGCATCATAGAACAATATTGAGGATAATAAGTAAAGAGAAAAAACGAGAAAGAAAGCTTAGAGAAAAGGGGACCAAAAGGGAAAGGGCAATAAGGGAAAAGAAAAGTAATCAAAACTACTGACAGGGTTGATAAGGGACAGGTAACCACACCCGAAGCCCCTAACATGATCAGCAGTAAAAGCCCTAAAAGGCAAATGGAAGGAGCCCCACATGGCATTAGGGCTGTTGAAACATGGTTAAAAATGTACAGATAGCATACAAATGTACAAAATGAAATACATACAAAATAAATACTAATTAGGCATGAAGTTCCCGATGGTTTTTAGGACTGGGAGTTGCGGAAGGTGTATGGTTTCCCGTCTGAAGATCTCCAACGTCCCCCCAAAAAGCGTAGTTTAGTGCCACTCCGGTAAAGTTCGGCAACTTCTCTTGAGTACTTTCTCTTTTCTTTGAGATCGATCAGAGTCAAATCGCCCGTCAAGTAATACTCCTCTTGGGAAAGATGAGAACGGGAATTTCGAAGGAGGGTAACCTTATCCATATAAAAAGAGACCTCAACAAGAATATGTCGATTCCTTCTCTCTACCACACGACCATCTCGATGAGCCCTCTCAATTCGACAATTTTCGACCCCTGCTTTTGTAAACACCTCCTTTGCAATTTCGATGGGGTTTTCCTCAGCTTCGGTCTTGAAACCCACAATTCTTAAATTATTTCTTCTGGAAAATCTTTCCTGTTTATTAATCTGGTCGGCATGAGATTCTTTTTCTCTCTGTAAATCCTGAATTTTTTCTTCCAGAGTAGACACCCTCTCAGCTAACCTTTTATTTTTGATCTGAAGATCCTTAATTTGCTTAGTATGGTTCTCTATAACTCCTCTCACCTCATCGTCGAGATCCTTTAAATCTTGTGAGATTTTCTTCATGGCTCGTTCCAGAATTTTACTGAACTTGGAGGTAAGATCCTCTACCTCAACATCACTGTCAACGGGCTCTGTATCAGATATGTTGTACACGTCGAAGGTGCTGACATCAGGCTGTGATTGTGTAAGGCGTGTCTGCTGAGAAAGTTGTTCAAGTTCTTCACGCTTTTTTCGCCCATAAGAACCTACTGGACGACCACGTTTTACAGGATTTTTCTCCGCCATCATTCAAAGAGCAAAGTTGTCAGAGAAAACACGGTAAAACTAACGTCGAAACTATCAAAAGTAACAAGAACGTCGAGAGCCCAAGTAGACTACAACTACTCCGCCGCCATGTTAGGCTCGAACCCAAATAAATAAATAAATAAATAAATAAATAAATAAATAGATAAATAGATAGATAGATAGATAGATAGATAGATAGATAGATAGATAGATAGATAGATAGATAGATAGATAGATAGATAGATAGATAGATAGATAGATAGATAGATAGATAGATAGATAGATAGATAGATAGATAGATAGATAGATAGATAGATAGATAGATAGATAGATAGATAGATAGATAGATAGATAGATAGATAGATAGATAGATAGATAGATAGATAGATAGATAGATAGATAGATAGATAGATAGATAGATAGATAGATAGATAGATAGATAGATAGATAGATAGATAGATAGATAGATAGATAGATAGATAGATAGATAGATAGATAGATAGATAGATAGATAGATAGATAGATAGATAGATAGATAGATAGATAGATAGATAGATAGATAGATAGATAGATAGATAGATAGATAGATAGATAGATAGATAGATAGATAGATGATAGATAGATAGATAGATAGATAGATAGATAGATAGATAGATAGATAGATAGATAGATAGATAGATAGATAGATAGATAGATAGATAGATAGATAGATAGATAGATAGATAGATAGATAGATAGATAGATAGATAGATAGATAGATAGATAGATAGATAGATAGATAGATAGATAGATAGATAGATAGATAGATAGATAGATAGATAGATAGATAGATAGATAGATAGATAGATAGATAGATAGATAGATAGATAGATAGATAGATAGATAGATAGATAGATAGATAGATAGATAGATAGATAGATAGATAGATAGATAGATAGATAGATAGATAGATAGATAGATAGATAGATAGATAGATAGATAGATAGATAGATAGATAGATAGATAGATAGATAGATAGATAGATAGATAGATAGATAGATAGATAGATAGATAGATAGATAGATAGATAGATAGATAGATAGATAGATAGATAGATAGATAGATAGATAGATAGATAGATAGATAGATAGATAGATAGATAGATAGATAGATAGATAGATAGATAGATAGATAGATAGATAGATAGATAGATAGATAGATAGATAGATAGATAGATAGATAGATAGAGAGAGAGAGAGACAGACAGACAGACAGACAGACAGACAGACAGACAGACAGACAGACAGACAGACAGACAGACAGACAGACAGACAGACAGACAGACAGACAGACAGACAGACAGACAGACAGACAGACAGACAGACAGACAGACAGACAGACAGACAGATAGATAGATAAATATAGATAGATAGATAAATAAATAGATAAATAAATAAATAAATAGATAAATATTTTTTTCCTTCCAATTTATTTACAATCATCATGTTGTTTCCTTTTTAAATTCCATCACAAAACTGAACGTAACAGTATGATTACAAAAGCCAAATTAACATTTAACAATATATACATTAACAATTTCATAACTGCAACCAATTACAAAATCAGTATGCCCAATGTGGGCGCTTAGAAGTACTTCTGTCTTCCTTTCCAACAGAGACTTTTCAACTTTATCTCACCAATCCTATAACAATCATCATAATGTGACATTTTGCATTCTATCACACACATAACAGTATGTATAAAAAACATTCTTTAAGATTTAACAACATATACATAAAAAAGTTCATATCAAAACAGTAACCAATTACAAAAACTGAAAGCACTTTGTAGGCGCTCAAAAGACACATAACGTTTTGTTTTCCTTCCCGACAGAGATTTTTCAACTTGTAAGAGAAATTTAAATTTGTGTAGGAATTCGTCAACCTTTGGCATATCATCAGTTATCTTCTGACAGAAAATATAATATTTTAAGTGGAAAATTAAAAAATTATAAGGATGATTTAAATGTAACTTAAAGCCAAAGAAAATATCTTGTTTTGAAAAGGTAAACTGCTTACCAAGAACGATTTGCTCAATGTCTAACAAAAAAGTTGAAGTAATTCTACATTCCCAAAAAAGATGAGCAATCGTTTCTTCTTCTATGTTCAAGGTGATATAATACAGTAGAAATGAAATGACATAATATACAAACAATAACATTGTGATGTCCCAGTAGAGAAAACATGAGAATATAATATACAATACACAATGCCAAAGTAATGCCTTTTTGCATAACTAATCTGCAAATAAACTTTGACAAGAGGCAAACGCTTTCCTGATGTCGTCAATATGTACAATCTTCTTATTTTTTACTTTTTTATATTGTTCTACTTTTACTTTAAATTTAAATATAGAAAAGAACGCATTCACATCTGGTATACTTTTAATCAATTTGCATGTAAAAATATAGTGCTTCATATGTAGTGCCAAGAAGTTATAGGGATGTTTAGCATTTTCATACGTAAAAAAGAAACTTTGCTTTGAGAAAACCGAATGATCTTTAAATAGCATAATTTCTGCCTCTTTGATAAAATGGGTGATGTGTCTACAGTTCCAGAAAATATGCTCCAACGTTTCTTCATCTGTCTCACACCAAGTGCAATAAGCTGAATCAGCCTTCCCCATTAGCGAAAGCAATTTATTGGTTGGAAGAACCCTATGTATAAACCTAAATTGGAAATACTGCAGTCTGGCTTCTGAAGCAGAAAGCCAGGGGGTACTATAAATGCGAGTCTAGTCACATTCTGTTAGATTATCAAAAGACAGAGCCCATTTTTGAGTCGCAGTTGGCTTCTCAGATATAGTTGATAAGTACCTGTTATAGACAAATTGAGAGGGCCTGATTGACCTTAAATAATTAGCAAATGAAACTTCATTAACATTTTGATCACCATTGTCATTAATAGAGGAATTCCTCCAACTGGTAGGTATACTTCGTATTAAACCATAATACAATGTAAATGGTAAACTAGTTACCTTGAATTTACGTTTAAAATTTTCAAAAGATACAGGATTTCCTTGTCCGTCAAAAAAATCTTTGACATACTTTACATTCTTATCAAACAGGAATTTATAAAATACAACTTTACCATTAATCCTAATATCAGAATTATTCCATACAATTTGGATACCATAGTTTTCTTTTGGGGGAACATACGAGATCTCACACCATGCTTGAACAACTTCTTTAAGAAAAGAATTACGAAGGTAATTAACCTCATCTGGTTTACAATTACATTGAAACAGAAACTCATAGCCATATCTCTTTAAATCTAGATTGAAAAAAATTTTCCAAGGTCCGTTCAAATCATTGTAATAGCGTTTAATCCATGTACATTTTAGGCTTCTTATAAAGCTGTAGATATGGGGAATCTTTAAACCTCCCGCATTAATGGGGTTTATAATCGTAGAACGTTTCACTTTATCGGGATTTCCAGCCCAAATGAAGTCGAAAATAACACGTTCAAGCTCTTTAATAAATGTCTTAGGAGGATTGGGTAACACAAGGAAAAGATACACTAATTGGGATAAGCCAAACGTTTTGACAATAACATTACGGCCTATAGGAGTTAAATCCCGGCTGGCCCAAACGCGGAGACTATTTTTGAGTCTTGAAAGCTTGGGCTGGTAATTGAGAGGAAATAAATCATCCCCGTTGTGAGAAAATACAACACCTAACATGGTAACTGGACCCAAAGTGACATCTATGTTAAAATCGGAGAGAAAGAGTGGCCTATTACCAGTGAAAGGACCTAGTGGGAACAAATGAGACTTAGAAAAATTAATCCCTTACTGTGTTAACTATTACCGAGCGTTTGACCTTATCAGGGTTCCCACCCCAAATAAAATCAAAAATAACGCTTTCTAATTCTTTGATAAACTTTTTGGGGGGATCTGGAAGAACAAGAAATAGAAAAACTACTAAATAAATAAATAAATAAATAAATAAATGAATGACTGAATGAATGAATGAATGAATGAATGAATGAATGAATGAATGAATGAATGAATGAATGAATGAATGAATGAATGAATGAATGAATGAATGAATGAATGAATGAATGAATGAATGAATGAATGAATAAATAAATAAATAAATAAATAAATAAATAAATAAATAAATAAATAAATAAATAAATAAATAAATAAATAAATAAATAAATAAATAAATAAAAAAATTCATCTGTCATATGAACATTGACACCTATCTCTATACACATCTTTAAGTTTCTTTACGTCAGTAATGAGTTTATTTTCCTTAGATGATCTTACAAAACATGGCTTAAGTTGATTATAGTTAAAAACATCTTGTAAGACGTCACCTTGCAATGTTTGGAAAAGGTAGTGCGTACGATCCAAGATTTCATAAATGACTAAAGGATCTATCCATTCCGCAACAATTTTACTTAAATTCGCAGTTAATGAAGAACTTTTCGGCTTATATAAATACACCAACTGACCTACTGAGTAAATTGGTCCCTTGTCTAGTTTACTAGTAATCTTAACGTTCTGCTTATCTTGATGTTGCTTCTGAAGATTAAGGATCGCTTGCAAAAGATGTTGGAAACGTTTATTAAGAGGAGCAACATATTCACTATACGAATGTGGAAGTCCTTCCATGGGACTGAAGGTTACATTTGTTAGGTCCGGTGGTTTGCGACCATATACTAGCTCGAAGGGGCTGTGGTCACCCAGATGGGGGGGGGGGGGAGGAAAATGCGTTATACGCATACGTAGTGGTCGGGAATGAATCACACCCAGTCGCTCCCAAATTGACCTAAATTGACCTTTAAGAAGTTTGACAGTGTCTGTATGTGTCGCTCTACTTAAAGACTGCCATGATTACAGACACGAATGACCTTTTTGTCAATATTCAAAAAGTGCATAACAATTCAACTAATTTGCCTGTAAGAGATTTAGCTGCATCTGTAATAAGCATTGTAGGTGGGTCAAAGATTGTGATGATCTTTTGCAAGATTGCCTCACAGATAGTTTCAGCATCTAAGGTTTGCAAAGAGACACAAACAAGGAACCTTGTAATCTGGTCACATGCAACCATTAAATGCTTGTACCCTGTATTTGACGTTGCCATTGTCTTAAAGTCTAAACTTATCCTATCGAATGGTCGATAAGAATAGGGTACTCTCGGATGAAATTGCCTAACTTTATCTCGTTTCGACCCCAGTATAAATTCCAGTTGAACCCAGTTGGATATTTTCAACTAGGTTGAACTGGGTTTTTCAGCTAGGTTCAATGTGTGTTTTGGAACATCCTCAACTAGGTTTTGGTCAACTGGGTTTTGGTCAA